>OY720187.1:17083069-17090569 GCA_963082885.1 Parascotia fuliginaria
CTCTGACATTATCAGAGACCTGATTTGCCAGTTTTCAGTTATTTGCGTTATTTAATTGTTTTATTAGGTTAGGGTTTAGGCAATATCTTTATTATACGTGTTTTATATACTAGTTTGCCTGAATTCTTGTTTTATTTTCAGGATACTTTTTTATTTACTATATTTTAGTTACTATTATACTATTTAAATTTTACTTTTAATTTACAAAATTTTTCCTACTTAACAATCTAAATTTAATGGACAGACATACACAATTAACCAACTTATAACAAAAATACAGAATATAATATTGCCTACTAAGTCTGCACTACAGTGCAGGGCGTGTTTGCAAAAGTGCAATCTTAGTTTGCAATCCTGGAAGCCGCCGCTGCACTGTAGTGCAGAGGTTAAACGATTCCCTACTCGACACATAGAAACTTTAAAACGCAACAAAATGACATCACAACAGAAGGCCGACACAAATAGCAACACGACAACAACAACGAGTACCCCTCCATTGTGCACACTGCACAGGCCGACACTGGAAGCCGACCACGGCGCTTTGCCAACTTCTCCCTCGAAGCGGAGGGAGGCTGCTAACGGCACCTTTCTCTGGCTTGCATTTATCACAATGTAGTCCAAGAGAAAGGGCCGTGCAGGTCCTGGACTGCGCCGTGGTGCGGTGCTGGTGAATGTGAAGTGCGGTCTGTACAGTATGCACGAATGGACAACACACGGCAAGTTACTGCTTCTGGGCTGTGCATCGGCAGCCTCGCTCCAGTGGGGCACCTTAGCAATAGGCCACTGCTGACCTTGCCAAGGTGTCCCACTTTCTCCGGACTGGGCACTGCGTGTCGAAGGCGTTGTGTGCTGTGTCAGGACACCCAGCCTTCGTGCAGTTGCAGCAGGAGGGCCGCTCCGCAAGCTTCTCCTTGCAGGCATCTTTGCGATGCGGCCCCCCACAATGGCTGCACACGTCCTCGGCGTCCTGACACAGCCGCCTCGTGTGCCCATAACCCAGGCATCGAGAGCATTGCACCAGGGGGGACTGGTCCTCAACTCTGACCCGTTGGAGGTCGATATGGACGGCCCCGGCCCCCGTCAGGCAGCCCCACAATCGAGGCGAAACTTTCACCACGACGTGGGTCACCAGCGGGTTCCTCGTCTTTTTGCGATATCGGACCTCCATCCGGTCATCGTCGCCGCTGATGTCCTTGAGGAGGTGCTTGTTCTGCGCCCTAAGCGCCTTCAGCACCTCCTCATCGCTGTTGTAGGACATTACGTCCTTAAGGACGATCAGCGGGTCCCTGCCTGCAATGCCCTCGATGTGTAGGTTGCTATTTGCCCGGAGCTTGGTCTTCACGCGTTCAAGCTCTTCTGCCGATGCACAACCCAGGATCACTCTCTGGTCTTTCACCTTCCTGATCCTGTCTACCTGTACGCCCTCCTTTATGGCCTCCGCTGCGCATCTAATTTTTTGTACGACCTGGTCACCGGTGTCCATCTCGTCATTAGATTTTATAATAATCGAGTGCATGGCCGACGCTCCCCAAGCTTGAGGCTTCGGGGGTCCGGCCAATGCACTCGCATACGACACCGGTGCCTTGCGCAGCTCTTCTCTGAGGCCAGCCATTTCCCTCCTGTTTTCCTCCAGTAACTTGCCGTGCTCTTCTAGCTTACTAATAAGTGCCGTCTCACATGGTTGGTCCACCCGTTTCTCCTTGACTACAGGATCCTTGGCCAACAATTCAACCCTCTCACCACGTTCGGCCGCCTGCTCCTTTACAATCTGATATAGCCTATCAACGGCCTCCAGCACGTCGTTCTTGATGTCTGTGCGGAGGTTGCGGCTGTTGTTGATTTGGGTTTTAGCCCTTATCAACAACGCCTTGGCCTCCGCAAGACGGCTGGTGTATTTCGGTTTAGACTCCTTGACGACCGGAGCCGGGGCAGCCTTGTTTTTCGGCGCAGCAGTTTTTAGGGGAGGCGACGTCGAAGACCTCAGCTTCGACTCGATCTCCCCTATGCTACGCCTGACCTGCGCTACCCCGGAACCGGTCGCCACAGGAGCCGCCGTCTGCGACGTGCTGGGCTCTTTTGTGGGCGTACGGAAGCCGAACATGGTGAGCCTAACTTATTTAAGTGAACAATCAAATTAAAATAAAAGTTTGTATAAGTTATATAAAATTCAAATAATAATTAAGATTTAAGAAATAATGTAAAATAACAAATAGAATGCAAAAGCAAGACAACACAATTAACCTAATAACTTGTGGTCAATAAACCACAAGTTAACAAATAGATAAATAAATTAATTAATACGAATAAATTAAATAATTCAATAAAATTGTCAATAAGAATCACAGTAAAATAATAAAATTGTCAATATATATTTTTAAATAATTAAAATTGTCAATGTAAAATTTAAAAGAATAAAAAATTTGTAAAGACAATAGTCCGACAATGGTCAATAAAACTAATTAAATTCAAGTAAAAATTTAAAATTTTTATAAAATTTTTCGTTTGTTCTTTTATTTTTATACCCCCTTGTAGGTGTACTGTTCAAAAACTTACTGTCGTAATCAGTAAATCAATCAAGGGTGGGTTTGGGCGGGCAATTTTTCAGGTTCCCTTCGCCCGATCTGGACGCGAGGGGTGTCAAAAGACGCGGCTGATCACCAGCTACACGAGGAGACTATCCCGGACACCACCAGGGTTCACGGTCAAAAGTTATTAGCGACTTTGTTCAAAAATTTACTGAAAAGTATGCGGTGACACCACTGTTTTAACTATTTTTGTGTGTTTCAGAGGGTGCAGAAGCGATCCAGAGGTATCCCTAGATAGGTCTCACCGTCCTCAAGCCAAAACAAATGATACACAGGAATTTGGAATACGTCTAGTGCTATAGAAAAATTAAAAACTGCAAAAATTTCGTCAAAATGTACTAAAGTCCTGAAAGATGTGTAATTTGACACGTGTTCCCGTTGGAGTATAACCAAGGGATAAAAACTACCTGCTAATTAGTCAACAAACAACATAAAACCAAAAGAAAATTTCAAAAAATAGCAAGTAAAATTTCTAACATCAGCTCCCTAAGGTAGACTTTTGTATGTATATATGTATATGTGTATAGAACACGAGTCTACTAAAACGTCAAAAACGTCAAAATTTTTCAGGTTCCCTTCGCCCGATCTGGACGCGAGGGGTGTCAAAAGACGCGGCTGATCACCAGCTACACGAGGAGACTATCCCGGACACCACCAGGGTTCACGGTCAAAAGTTATTAGCGACTTTGTTCAAAAATTTACTGAAAAGTATGCGGTGACACCACTGTTTTAACTATTTTTGTGTGTTTCAGAGGGTGCAGAAGCGATCCAGAGGTATCCCTAGATAGGTCTCACCGTCCTCAAGCCAAAACAAATGATACACAGGAATTTGGAATACGTCTAGTGCTATAGAAAAATTAAAAACTGCAAAAATTTCGTCAAAATGTACTAAAGTCCTGAAAGATGTGTAATTTGACACGTGTTCCCGTTGGAGTATAACCAAGGGATAAAAACTACCTGCTAATTAGTCAACAAACAACATAAAACCAAAAGAAAATTTCAAAAAATAGCAAGTAAAATTTCTAACATCAGCTCCCTAAGGTAGACTTTTGTATGTATATATGTATATGTGTATAGAACACGAGTCTACTAAAACGTCAAAAACGTCAAAATTTTTCAGGTTCCCTTCGCCCGATCTGGACGCGAGGGGTGTCAAAAGACGCGGCTGATCACCAGCTACACGAGGAGACTATCCCGGACACCACCAGGGTTCACGGTCAAAAGTTATTAGCGACTTTGTTCAAAAATTTACTGAAAAGTATGCGGTGACACCACTGTTTTAACTATTTTTGTGTGTTTCAGAGGGTGCAGAAGCGATCCAGAGGTATCCCTAGATAGGTCTCACCGTCCTCAAGCCAAAACAAATGATACACAGGAATTTGGAATACGTCTAGTGCTATAGAAAAATTAAAAACTGCAAAAATTTCGTCAAAATGTACTAAAGTCCTGAAAGATGTGTAATTTGACACGTGTTCCCGTTGGAGTATAACCAAGGGATAAAAACTACCTGCTAATTAGTCAACAAACAACATAAAACCAAAAGAAAATTTCAAAAAATAGCAAGTAAAATTTCTAACATCAGCTCCCTAAGGTAGACTTTTGTATGTATATATGTATATGTGTATAGAACACGAGTCTACTAAAACGTCAAAAACGTCAAAATTTTTCAGGTTCCCTTCGCCCGATCTGGACGCGAGGGGTGTCAAAAGACGCGGCTGATCACCAGCTACACGAGGAGACTATCCCGGACACCACCAGGGTTCACGGTCAAAAGTTATTAGCGACTTTGTTCAAAAATTTACTGAAAAGTATGCGGTGACACCACTGTTTTAACTATTTTTGTGTGTTTCAGAGGGTGCAGAAGCGATCCAGAGGTATCCCTAGATAGGTCTCACCGTCCTCAAGCCAAAACAAATGATACACAGGAATTTGGAATACGTCTAGTGCTATAGAAAAATTAAAAACTGCAAAAATTTCGTCAAAATGTACTAAAGTCCTGAAAGATGTGTAATTTGACACGTGTTCCCGTTGGAGTATAACCAAGGGATAAAAACTACCTGCTAATTAGTCAACAAACAACATAAAACCAAAAGAAAATTTCAAAAAATAGCAAGTAAAATTTCTAACATCAGCTCCCTAAGGTAGACTTTTGTATGTATATATGTATATGTGTATAGAACACGAGTCTACTAAAACGTCAAAAACGTCAAAATTTTTCAGGTTCCCTTCGCCCGATCTGGACGCGAGGGGTGTCAAAAGACGCGGCTGATCACCAGCTACACGAGGAGACTATCCCGGACACCACCAGGGTTCACGGTCAAAAGTTATTAGCGACTTTGTTCAAAAATTTACTGAAAAGTATGCGGTGACACCACTGTTTTAACTGTTTTTGTATGTTTCAGAGGGTGCAGAAACGATCCAGAGGTATCCCTAGATAGGTCTCACCGTCCTCAAGCCAAAACAAATGATACACAGGAATTTGGAATACGTCTAGTGCTATAGAAAAATTAAAAACTGCAAAAATTTCGTCAAAATGTACTAAAGTCCTGAAAGATGTGTAATTTGACACGTGTTCCCGTTGGAGTATAACCAAGGGATAAAAACTACCTGCTAATTAGTCAACAAACAACATAAAACCAAAAGAAAATTTCAAAAAATAGCAAGTAAAATTTCTAACATCAGCTCCCTAAGGTAGACTTTTGTATGTATATATGTATATGTGTATAGAACACGAGTCTACTAAAACGTCAAAAACGTCAAAATTTTTCAGGTTCCCTTCGCCCGATCTGGACGCGAGGGGTGTCAAAAGACGCGGCTGATCACCAGCTACACGAGGAGACTATCCCGGACACCACCAGGGTTCACGGTCAAAAGTTATTAGCGACTTTGTTCAAAAATTTACTGAAAAGTATGCGGTGACACCACTGTTTTAACTATTTTTGTGTGTTTCAGAGGGTGCAGAAGCGATCCAGAGGTATCCCTAGATAGGTCTCACCGTCCTCAAGCCAAAACAAATGATACACAGGAATTTGGAATACGTCTAGTGCTATAGAAAAATTAAAAACTGCAAAAATTTCGTCAAAATGTACTAAAGTCCTGAAAGATGTGTAATTTGACACGTGTTCCCGTTGGAGTATAACCAAGGGATAAAAACTACCTGCTAATTAGTCAACAAACAACATAAAACCAAAAGAAAATTTCAAAAAATAGCAAGTGGTTAGGTTAGGTTAGGTTAGGTTAGGTTAGGTTAGGTTAGGTTAGGTTAGGTTAGGTTAGGTTAGGTTAGGTTAGGTTAGGTTAGGTTAGGTTAGGTTAGGTTAGGTTAGGTTAGGTTAGGTTAGGTTAGGTTAGGTTAGGTTAGGTTAGGTTAGGTTAGGTTAGGTTAGGTTAGGTTAGGTTAGGTTAGGTTAGGTTAGGTTAGGTTAGGTTAGGTTAGGTTAGGTTAGGTTAGGTTAGGTTAGGTTAGGTTAGGTTAGGTTAGGTTAGGTTAGGTTAGGTTAGGTTAGGTTAGGTTAGGTTAGGTTAGGTTAGGTTAGGTTAGGTTAGGTTAGGTTAGGTTAGGTTAGGTTAGGTTAGGTTAGGTTAGGTTAGGTTAGGTTAGGTTAGGTTAGGTTAGGTTAGGTTAGGTTAGGTTAGGTTAGGTTAGGTTAGGTTAGGTTAGGTTAGGTTAGGTTAGGTTAGGTTAGGTTAGGTTAGGTTAGGTTAGGTTAGGTTAGGTTAGGTTAGGTTAGGTTAGGTTAGGTTAGGTTAGGTTAGGTTAGGTTAGGTTAGGTTAGGTTAGGTTAGGTTAGGTTAGGTTAGGTTAGGTTAGGTTAGGTTAGGTTAGGTTAGGTTAGGTTAGGTTAGGTTAGGTTAGGTTAGGTTAGGTTAGGTTAGGTTAGGTTAGGTTAGGTTAGGTTAGGTTAGGTTAGGTTAGGTTAGGTTAGGTTAGGTTAGGTTAGGTTAGGTTAGGTTAGGTTAGGTTAGGTTAGGTTAGGTTAGGTTAGGTTAGGTTAGGTTAGGTTAGGTTAGGTTAGGTTAGGTTAGGTTAGGTTAGGTTAGGTTAGGTTAGGTTAGGTTAGGTTAGGTTAGGTTAGGTTAGGTTAGGTTAGGTTAGGTTAGGTTAGGTTAGGTTAGGTTAGGTTAGGTTAGGTTAGGTTAGGTTAGGTTAGGTTAGGTTAGGTTAGGTTAGGTTAGGTTAGGTTAGGTTAGGTTAGGTTAGGTTAGGTTAGGTTAGGTTAGGTTAGGTTAGGTTAGGTTAGGTTAGGTTAGGTTAGGTTAGGTTAGGTTAGGTTAGGTTAGGTTAGGTTAGGTTAGGTTAGGTTAGGTTAGGTTAGGTTAGGTTAGGTTAGGTTAGGTTAGGTTAGGTTAGGTTAGGTTAGGTTAGGTTAGGTTAGGTTAGGTTAGGTTAGGTTAGGTTAGGTTAGGTTAGGTTAGGTTAGGTTAGGTTAGGTTAGGTTAGGTTAGGTTAGGTTAGGTTAGGTTAGGTTAGGTTAGGTTAGGTTAGGTTAGGTTAGGTTAGGTTAGGTTAGGTTAGGTTAGGTTAGGTTAGGTTAGGTTAGGTTAGGTTAGGTTAGGTTAGGTTAGGTTAGGTTAGGTTAGGTTAGGTTAGGTTAGGTTAGGTTAGGTTAGGTTAGGTTAGGTTAGGTTAGGTTAGGTTAGGTTAGGTTAGGTTAGGTTAGGTTAGGTTAGGTTAGGTTAGGTTAGGTTAGGTTAGGTTAGGTTAGGTTAGGTTAGGTTAGGTTAGGTTAGGTTAGGTTAGGTTAGGTTAGGTTAGGTTAGGTTAGGTTAGGTTAGGTTAGGTTAGGTTAGGTTAGGTTAGGTTAGGTTAGGTTAGGTTAGGTTAGGTTAGGTTAGGTTAGGTTAGGTTAGGTTAGGTTAGGTTAGGTTAGGTTAGGTTAGGTTAGGTTAGGTTAGGTTAGGTTAGGTTAGGTTA
>OY720187.1:17093069-17100569 GCA_963082885.1 Parascotia fuliginaria
ACTGGGGACCGACCACGGCGCTTTACCAACTTCTCCCTCAAAGCGGAGGGAGGCTGCTAACGGCACCTTTCTCTGGCTTGCATTTATCACAATGTAGTCCAAGAGAAAGGGCCGTGCAGGTCCTGGACTGCGCCGTGGTGCGGTGCTGGTGAATGTAGAGTGCGGACTGTACAGTATGCACAAACGGACCACGCACGGCAAGCTTGTGTATCTGGGCTGTGCACCGGCAGCCTCGCTCCAGTGGGGCACCTTAGCAATAGGCCACTGCTGACCTTGCCAAGGTGTCCCACTTTCTCCGGACTGGGCACTGCGTGTCGAAGGCGTTATGCGCTGTGTCAGGACACCCAGCCTTCGCGCAGTTGCAGCAGGAGGGCCGCTCCGCAAGCTTCTCCTTACACGCGTCTTTGCGGTGCGGCCCCCCACAATGGCTGCACACGTCCTCGGCGTCCTGACACAGCCGCCTTGTGTGCCCGTAGCCCAAGCATCGAGAGCATTGCACCAGGGGGGACTGGTCCTCGACTCTGACCCGTTGGAGGTCGATATGGACGGCCCCGGCCCCCGTCAGGCAGCCCCACAATCGGGGTGACACCTTCACCACGATGTGGGCCACCAGCGGGTTCCTCGTCTTTTTACGATACCGGACCTCCATCCGGTCATCGTCGCCGCTGATGTCCTTGAGGAGGTGCTTGTTCTGCGCCCTAAGCGCCCTCAGCACCTCCTCATCGCTGTTGTAAGACATTACGTCTTTAAGGACAATCAGCGGGTCCCTGCCTGCAATGCTCTCGATGTGTAGGCTGCTGTTTGCCCGGAGCTTGACCTTCACGCGCTCAAGCTCTTCCGCCGATGCACAACCCAGGATTACTCTCTGGTCCTTGACCTTTCTAATTCGGTCCACTTTGACCCCCTCTTTAATGGCCTCTGCGGCACTTCTGATCTTTTCGACAACCTGGTCACCGGTGTCCATCTCATCATTTGATTTGATAATAATCGAGTGCATGGCCGACGCTCCCCAAGCTTGGGGCTTCGGGGGTCCGGCCAATGCACTCGCGTAGGACACCGGTGCTTGCCGCAGCTCCTCCCTAAGGCCGGCCATTTCCTTTCTATTTTCCTCCAAAAGCTTGCCGTGTTCCTCCAGTTTCGTAATGAGCGTTGTCTCATTTGTCGGCCTCTTGTCCTGTCGATCCTCGACCACGGGATCCTTGGCCAATGACTCAGCCCTCTCACCACGTTCGGCCGCCTGCTCCTTTACCAGTTGATAGAGCCGATCAACGGCCTCCAGCACGTCGTTTTTTATGTCTGTGCGGAGGTTGCGGCTGTTGTTAATTTGGGTTTTGGCCCTTATTAACAACGCCTTGGCCTCCGCAAGACGGCTGGTGTATTTTGGTTTTGGCTCCTTGACGACCGGAGCCGGGGCAGCCTTGTTTTTCGGCGCAGCGGTTTTTAGGGGAGGCGACGTCGAAGACCTCAGCTTCGACTCGATCTCCCCTATGCTACGCCTGACCTGCGCTACCCCGGAACCGGTCGCCACAGGAGCCACCGTCTGCGACGTGCTGGGCTCTTTTGTAGGGGTGCGGAAGCCGAACATGGTGAGCAACAACAAAAGACAATCAAATTAAAATAAAGTTTGTAAAAGTTATATATAAAGAGTCAGATAATAATTAAATAATTTGAATTTAAAATATACAATTAAAATGCAATAGCAAAGACGATACAACTAACCTAGGTAACTTGTGGTCAATAAACCACAAGTTAAACAATTAGATTATATAAAAAATTAAATAAAATAATTAAGAATAAGTAATAAAATTGTCAAATAATAATTTTTAAGAAAGTAAAATGTTAACATAAAATTTTAATAAAATAATAAAACTGTCAATATAAAATTGAATAATAAATAGTAAAATTGTAAACACAATAGTCACAAATTGTCAATAAAACGATTAAAATGTAAGAACTATAAAACAGAAATAAAAATTTTTCACCTTTACTTTCTTATTTTTATACCCCCCAAAGGTGTAAAGTTTAAAAGCTTTACTGTCGCACGAAGAAATCAATAAGGGGTGGGTTTGGGCGGGCAAATTTTTCAAGTTCCCTTCGCCCGATCTGGACGCGAGGGGTGTCAAAAGACGCGGCTGATCACCAGCTACAAGACGAGACTATCCCGGACACCACCAGGGTTCACGGTCAAAAGTTATTAGCGACTTTGTTCAAAAATTTACTGAAAAGTATGCGGTGACACCACTGTTTTAACTATTTTTGTGTGTTTCAGAGGGTGCAGAAACGATCCAGAGGTATCCCTAGATAGGTCTCACCGTCCTCAAGCCAAAACAAATGATTCACAGGAATTTGGAATAGGTCTAGTGCTATAGAAAAATTAAAAACTGCAAAAATTTCGTCAAAATGTACTAAAGTCCTGAAAGATGTGTAATTTGACACGTGTTCCCGTTGGAGTATAACCAAGGGATAAAAACTACCTGCTAATTAGTCAACAAACAACATAAAACCAAAAGAAAATTTCAAAAAATAGCAAGTAAAATTTCTAACATCAGCTCCCTAAGGTAGACTTTTGTATGTATATATGTATAATGTGTATAGAACACGAGTCTACTAAAACGTGAAAAACGTCAAAATTTTTCAGTTTCCCTTCGCCCGATCTGGACGCGAGGGGTGTCAAAAGACGCGGCTGATCACCAGCTACAAGACGAGACTATCCCGGACACCACCAGGGTTCACGGTCAAAAGTTATTAGCGACTTTGTTCAAAAATTTACTGAAAAGTATGCGGTGACACCACTGTTTTAACTATTTTTGTGTGTTTCAGAGGGTGCAGAAACGATCCAGAGGTATCCCTAGATAGGTCTCACCGTCCTCAAGCCAAAACAAATGATTCACAGGAATTTGGAATAGGTCTAGTGCTATAGAAAAATTAAAAACTGCAAAAATTTCGTCAAAATGTACTAAAGTCCTGAAAGATGTGTAATTTGACACGTGTTCCCGTTGGAGTATAACCAAGGGATAAAAACTACCTGCTAATTAGTCAACAAACAACATAAAACCAAAAGAAAATTTCAAAAAATAGCAAGTAAAATTTCTAACATCAGCTCCCTAAGGTAGACTTTTGTATGTATATATGTATAATGTGTATAGAACACGAGTCTACTAAAACGTGAAAAACGTCAAAATTTTTCAGTTTCCCTTCGCCCGATCTGGACGCGAGGGGTGTCAAAAGACGCGGCTGATCACCAGCTACAAGACGAGACTATCCCGGACACCACCAGGGTTCACGGTCAAAAGTTATTAGCGACTTTGTTCAAAAATTTACTGAAAAGTATGCGGTGACACCACTGTTTTAACTATTTTTGTGTGTTTCAGAGGGTGCAGAAACGATCCAGAGGTATCCCTAGATAGGTCTCACCGTCCTCAAGCCAAAACAAATGATTCACAGGAATTTGGAATAGGTCTAGTGCTATAGAAAAATTAAAAACTGCAAAAATTTCGTCAAAATGTACTAAAGTCCTGAAAGATGTGTAATTTGACACGTGTTCCCGTTGGAGTATAACCAAGGGATAAAAACTACCTGCTAATTAGTCAACAAACAACATAAAACCAAAAGAAAATTTCAAAAAATAGCAAGTGGGTTAGGTTAGGTTAGGTTAGGTTAGGTTAGGTTAGGTTAGGTTAGGTTAGGTTAGGTTAGGTTAGGTTAGGTTAGGTTAGGTTAGGTTAGGTTAGGTTAGGTTAGGTTAGGTTAGGTTAGGTTAGGTTAGGTTAGGTTAGGTTAGGTTAGGTTAGGTTAGGTTAGGTTAGGTTAGGTTAGGTTAGGTTAGGTTAGGTTAGGTTAGGTTAGGTTAGGTTAGGTTAGGTTAGGTTAGGTTAGGTTAGGTTAGGTTAGGTTAGGTTAGGTTAGGTTAGGTTAGGTTAGGTTAGGTTAGGTTAGGTTAGGTTAGGTTAGGTTAGGTTAGGTTAGGTTAGGTTAGGTTAGGTTAGGTTAGGTTAGGTTAGGTTAGGTTAGGTTAGGTTAGGTTAGGTTAGGTTAGGTTAGGTTAGGTTAGGTTAGGTTAGGTTAGGTTAGGTTAGGTTAGGTTAGGTTAGGTTAGGTTAGGTTAGGTTAGGTTAGGTTAGGTTAGGTTAGGTTAGGTTAGGTTAGGTTAGGTTAGGTTAGGTTAGGTTAGGTTAGGTTAGGTTAGGTTAGGTTAGGTTAGGTTAGGTTAGGTTAGGTTAGGTTAGGTTAGGTTAGGTTAGGTTAGGTTAGGTTAGGTTAGGTTAGGTTAGGTTAGGTTAGGTTAGGTTAGGTTAGGTTAGGTTAGGTTAGGTTAGGTTAGGTTAGGTTAGGTTAGGTTAGGTTAGGTTAGGTTAGGTTAGGTTAGGTTAGGTTAGGTTAGGTTAGGTTAGGTTAGGTTAGGTTAGGTTAGGTTAGGTTAGGTTAGGTTAGGTTAGGTTAGGTTAGGTTAGGTTAGGTTAGGTTAGGTTAGGTTAGGTTAGGTTAGGTTAGGTTAGGTTAGGTTAGGTTAGGTTAGGTTAGGTTAGGTTAGGTTAGGTTAGGTTAGGTTAGGTTAGGTTAGGTTAGGTTAGGTTAGGTTAGGTTAGGTTAGGTTAGGTTAGGTTAGGTTAGGTTAGGTTAGGTTAGGTTAGGTTAGGTTAGGTTAGGTTAGGTTAGGTTAGGTTAGGTTAGGTTAGGTTAGGTTAGGTTAGGTTAGGTTAGGTTAGGTTAGGTTAGGTTAGGTTAGGTTAGGTTAGGTTAGGTTAGGTTAGGTTAGGTTAGGTTAGGTTAGGTTAGGTTAGGTTAGGTTAGGTTAGGTTAGGTTAGGTTAGGTTAGGTTAGGTTAGGTTAGGTTAGGTTAGGTTAGGTTAGGTTAGGTTAGGTTAGGTTAGGTTAGGTTAGGTTAGGTTAGGTTAGGTTAGGTTAGGTTAGGTTAGGTTAGGTTAGGTTAGGTTAGGTTAGGTTAGGTTAGGTTAGGTTAGGTTAGGTTAGGTTAGGTTAGGTTAGGTTAGGTTAGGTTAGGTTAGGTTAGGTTAGGTTAGGTTAGGTTAGGTTAGGTTAGGTTAGGTTAGGTTAGGTTAGGTTAGGTTAGGTTAGGTTAGGTTAGGTTAGGTTAGGTTAGGTTAGGTTAGGTTAGGTTAGGTTAGGTTAGGTTAGGTTAGGTTAGGTTAGGTTAGGTTAGGTTAGGTTAGGTTAGGTTAGGTTAGGTTAGGTTAGGTTAGGTTAGGTTAGGTTAGGTTAGGTTAGGTTAGGTTAGGTTAGGTTAGGTTAGGTTAGGTTAGGTTAGGTTAGGTTAGGTTAGGTTAGGTTAGGTTAGGTTAGGTTAGGTTAGGTTAGGTTAGGTTAGGTTAGGTTAGGTTAGGTTAGGTTAGGTTAGGTTAGGTTAGGTTAGGTTAGGTTAGGTTAGGTTAGGTTAGGTTAGGTTAGGTTAGGTTAGGTTAGGTTAGGTTAGGTTAGGTTAGGTTAGGTTAGGTTAGGTTAGGTTAGGTTAGGTTAGGTTAGGTTAGGTTAGGTTAGGTTAGGTTAGGTTAGGTTAGGTTAGGTTAGGTTAGGTTAGGTTAGGTTAGGTTAGGTTAGGTTAGGTTAGGTTAGGTTAGGTTAGGTTAGGTTAGGTTAGGTTAGGTTAGGTTAGGTTAGGTTAGGTTAGGTTAGGTTAGGTTAGGTTAGGTTAGGTTAGGTTAGGTTAGGTTAGGTTAGGTTAGGTTAGGTTAGGTTAGGTTAGGTTAGGTTAGGTTAGGTTAGGTTAGGTTAGGTTAGGTTAGGTTAGGTTAGGTTAGGTTAGGTTAGGTTAGGTTAGGTTAGGTTAGGTTAGGTTAGGTTAGGTTAGGTTAGGTTAGGTTAGGTTAGGTTAGGTTAGGTTAGGTTAGGTTAGGTTAGGTTAGGTTAGGTTAGGTTAGGTTAGGTTAGGTTAGGTTAGGTTAGGTTAGGTTAGGTTAGGTTAGGTTAGGTTAGGTTAGGTTAGGTTAGGTTAGGTTAGGTTAGGTTAGGTTAGGTTAGGTTAGGTTAGGTTAGGTTAGGTTAGGTTAGGTTAGGTTAGGTTAGGTTAGGTTAGGTTAGGTTAGGTTAGGTTAGGTTAGGTTAGGTTAGGTTAGGTTAGGTTAGGTTAGGTTAGGTTAGGTTAGGTTAGGTTAGGTTAGGTTAGGTTAGGTTAGGTTAGGTTAGGTTAGGTTAGGTTAGGTTAGGTTAGGTTAGGTTAGGTTAGGTTAGGTTAGGTTAGGTTAGGTTAGGTTAGGTTAGGTTAGGTTAGGTTAGGTTAGGTTAGGTTAGGTTAGGTTAGGTTAGGTTAGGTTAGGTTAGGTTAGGTTAGGTTAGGTTAGGTTAGGTTAGGTTAGGTTAGGTTAGGTTAGGTTAGGTTAGGTTAGGTTAGGTTAGGTTAGGTTAGGTTAGGTTAGGTTAGGTTAGGTTAGGTTAGGTTAGGTTAGGTTAGGTTAGGTTAGGTTAGGTTAGGTTAGGTTAGGTTAGGTTAGGTTAGGTTAGGTTAGGTTAGGTTAGGTTAGGTTAGGTTAGGTTAGGTTAGGTTAGGTTAGGTTAGGTTAGGTTAGGTTAGGTTAGGTTAGGTTAGGTTAGGTTAGGTTAGGTTAGGTTAGGTTAGGTTAGGTTAGGTTAGGTTAGGTTAGGTTAGGTTAGGTTAGGTTAGGTTAGGTTAGGTTAGGTTAGGTTAGGTTAGGTTAGGTTAGGTTAGGTTAGGTTAGGTTAGGTTAGGTTAGGTTAGGTTAGGTTAGGTTAGGTTAGGTTAGGTTAGGTTAGGTTAGGTTAGGTTAGGTTAGGTTAGGTTAGGTTAGGTTAGGTTAGGTTAGGTTAGGTTAGGTTAGGTTAGGTTAGGTTAGGTTAGGTTAGGTTAGGTTAGGTTAGGTTAGGTTAGGTTAGGTTAGGTTAGGTTAGGTTAGGTTAGGTTAGGTTAGGTTAGGTTAGGTTAGGTTAGGTTAGGTTAGGTTAGGTTAGGTTAGGTTAGGTTAGGTTAGGTTAGGTTAGGTTAGGTTAGGTTAGGTTAGGTTAGGTTAGGTTAGGTTAGGTTAGGTTAGGTTAGGTTAGGTTAGGTTAGGTTAGGTTAGGTTAGGTTAGGTTAGGTTAGGTTAGGTTAGGTTAGGTTAGGTTAGGTTAGGTTAGGTTAGGTTAGGTTAGGTTAGGTTAGGTTAGGTTAGGTTAGGTTAGGTTAGGTTAGGTTAGGTTAGGTTAGGTTAGGTTAGGTTAGGTTAGGTTAGGTTAGGTTAGGTTAGGTTAGGTTAGGTTAGGTTAGGTTAGGTTAGGTTAGGTTAGGTTAGGTTAGGTTAGGTTAGGTTAGGTTAGGTTAGGTTAGGTTAGGTTAGGTTAGGTTAGGTTAGGTTAGGTTAGGTTAGGTTAGGTTAGGTTAGGTTAGGTTAGGTTAGGTTAGGTTAGGTTAGGTTAGGTTAGGTTAGGTTAGGTTAGGTTAGGTTAGGTTAGGTTAGGTTAGGTTAGGTTAGGTTAGGTTAGGTTAGGTTAGGTTAGGTTAGGTTAGGTTAGGTTAGGTTAGGTTAGGTTAGGTTAGGTTAGGTTAGGTTA
>OY720187.1:17105569-17107581 GCA_963082885.1 Parascotia fuliginaria
AGGTTAGGTTAGGTTAGGTTAGGTTAGGTTAGGTTAGGTTAGGTTAGGTTAGGTTAGGTTAGGTTAGGTTAGGTTAGGTTAGGTTAGGTTAGGTTAGGTTAGGTTAGGTTAGGTTAGGTTAGGTTAGGTTAGGTTAGGTTAGGTTAGGTTAGGTTAGGTTAGGTTAGGTTAGGTTAGGTTAGGTTAGGTTAGGTTAGGTTAGGTTAGGTTAGGTTAGGTTAGGTTAGGTTAGGTTAGGTTAGGTTAGGTTAGGTTAGGTTAGGTTAGGTTAGGTTAGGTTAGGTTAGGTTAGGTTAGGTTAGGTTAGGTTAGGTTAGGTTAGGTTAGGTTAGGTTAGGTTAGGTTAGGTTAGGTTAGGTTAGGTTAGGTTAGGTTAGGTTAGGTTAGGTTAGGTTAGGTTAGGTTAGGTTAGGTTAGGTTAGGTTAGGTTAGGTTAGGTTAGGTTAGGTTAGGTTAGGTTAGGTTAGGTTAGGTTAGGTTAGGTTAGGTTAGGTTAGGTTAGGTTAGGTTAGGTTAGGTTAGGTTAGGTTAGGTTAGGTTAGGTTAGGTTAGGTTAGGTTAGGTTAGGTTAGGTTAGGTTAGGTTAGGTTAGGTTAGGTTAGGTTAGGTTAGGTTAGGTTAGGTTAGGTTAGGTTAGGTTAGGTTAGGTTAGGTTAGGTTAGGTTAGGTTAGGTTAGGTTAGGTTAGGTTAGGTTAGGTTAGGTTAGGTTAGGTTAGGTTAGGTTAGGTTAGGTTAGGTTAGGTTAGGTTAGGTTAGGTTAGGTTAGGTTAGGTTAGGTTAGGTTAGGTTAGGTTAGGTTAGGTTAGGTTAGGTTAGGTTAGGTTAGGTTAGGTTAGGTTAGGTTAGGTTAGGTTAGGTTAGGTTAGGTTAGGTTAGGTTAGGTTAGGTTAGGTTAGGTTAGGTTAGGTTAGGTTAGGTTAGGTTAGGTTAGGTTAGGTTAGGTTAGGTTAGGTTAGGTTAGGTTAGGTTAGGTTAGGTTAGGTTAGGTTAGGTTAGGTTAGGTTAGGTTAGGTTAGGTTAGGTTAGGTTAGGTTAGGTTAGGTTAGGTTAGGTTAGGTTAGGTTAGGTTAGGTTAGGTTAGGTTAGGTTAGGTTAGGTTAGGTTAGGTTAGGTTAGGTTAGGTTAGGTTAGGTTAGGTTAGGTTAGGTTAGGTTAGGTTAGGTTAGGTTAGGTTAGGTTAGGTTAGGTTAGGTTAGGTTAGGTTAGGTTAGGTTAGGTTAGGTTAGGTTAGGTTAGGTTAGGTTAGGTTAGGTTAGGTTAGGTTAGGTTAGGTTAGGTTAGGTTAGGTTAGGTTAGGTTAGGTTAGGTTAGGTTAGGTTAGGTTAGGTTAGGTTAGGTTAGGTTAGGTTAGGTTAGGTTAGGTTAGGTTAGGTTAGGTTAGGTTAGGTTAGGTTAGGTTAGGTTAGGTTAGGTTAGGTTAGGTTAGGTTAGGTTAGGTTAGGTTAGGTTAGGTTAGGTTAGGTTAGGTTAGGTTAGGTTAGGTTAGGTTAGGTTAGGTTAGGTTAGGTTAGGTTAGGTTAGGTTAGGTTAGGTTAGGTTAGGTTAGGTTAGGTTAGGTTAGGTTAGGTTAGGTTAGGTTAGGTTAGGTTAGGTTAGGTTAGGTTAGGTTAGGTTAGGTTAGGTTAGGTTAGGTTAGGTTAGGTTAGGTTAGGTTAGGTTAGGTTAGGTTAGGTTAGGTTAGGTTAGGTTAGGTTAGGTTAGGTTAGGTTAGGTTAGGTTAGGTTAGGTTAGGTTAGGTTAGGTTAGGTTAGGTTAGGTTAGGTTAGGTTAGGTTAGGTTAGGTTAGGTTAGGTTAGGTTAGGTTAGGTTAGGTTAGGTTAGGTTAGGTTAGGTTAGGTTAGGTTAGGTTAGGTTAGGTTAGGTTAGGTTAGGTTAGGTTAGGTTAGGTTAGGTTAGGTTAGGTTAGGTTAGGTTAGGTTAGGTTAGGTTAGGTTAGGTTAGGTTAGGTTAGGTTAGGTTAGGTTAGGTTAGGTTAGGTTAGGTTAGGTTAGGTTAGGTTAGGTTAGGTTAG
>OY720188.1:0-7500 GCA_963082885.1 Parascotia fuliginaria
AACCTAACCTAACCTAACCTAACCTAACCTAACCTAACCTAACCTAACCTAACCTAACCTAACCTAACCTAACCTAACCTAACCTAACCTAACCTAACCTAACCTAACCTAACCTAACCTAACCTAACCTAACCTAACCTAACCTAACCTAACCTAACCTAACCTAACCTAACCTAACCTAACCTAACCTAACCTAACCTAACATAACCTAACCTAACCTAACCTAACCTAACCTAACCTAACCTAACCTAACCTAACCTAACCTAACCTAACCTAACCTAACCTAACCTAACCTAACCTAACCTAACCTAACCTAACCTAACCTAACCTAACCTAACCTAACCTAACCTAACCTAACCTAACCTAACCTAACCTAACCTAACCTAACCTAACCTAACCTAACCTAACCTAACCTAACCTAACCTAACCTAACCTAACCTAACCTAACCTAACCTAACCTAACCTAACCTAACCTAACCTAACCTAACCTAACCTAACCTAACCTAACCTAACCTAACCTAACCTAACCTAACCTAACCTAACCTAACCTAACCTAACCTAACCTAACCTAACCTAACCTAACCTAACCTAACCTAACCTAACCTAACCTAACCTAACCTAACCTAACCTAACCTAACCTAACCTAACCTAACCTAACCTAACCTAACCTAACCTAACCTAACCTAACCTAACCTAACCTAACCTAACCTAACCTAACCTAACCTAACCTAACCTAACCTAACCTAACCTAACCTAACCTAACCTAACCTAACCTAACCTAACCTAACCTAACCTAACCTAACCTAACCTAACCTAACCTAACCTAACCTAACCTAACCTAACCTAACCTAACCTAACCTAACCTAACCTAACCTAACCTAACCTAACCTAACCTAACCTAACCTAACCTAACCTAACCTAACCTAACCTAACCTAACCTAACCTAACCTAACCTAACCTAACCTAACCTAACCTAACCTAACCTAACCTAACCTAACCTAACCTAACCTAACCTAACCTAACCTAACCTAACCTAACCTAACCTAACCTAACCTAACCTAACCTAACCTAACCTAACCTAACCTAACCTAACCTAACCTAACCTAACCTAACCTAACCTAACCTAACCTAACCTAACCTAACCTAACCTAACCTAACCTAACCTAACCTAACCTAACCTAACCTAACCTAACCTAACCTAACCTAACCTAACCTAACCTAACCTAACCTAACCTAACCTAACCTAACCTAACCTAACCTAACCTAACCTAACCTAACCTAACCTAACCTAACCTAACCTAACCTAACCTAACCTAACCTAACCTAACCTAACCTAACCTAACCTAACCTAACCTAACCTAACCTAACCTAACCTAACCTAACCTAACCTAACCTAACCTAACCTAACCTAACCTAACCTAACCTAACCTAACCTAACCTAACCTAACCTAACCTAACCTAACCTAACCTAACCTAACCTAACCTAACCTAACCTAACCTAACCTAACCTAACCTAACCTAACCTAACCTAACCTAACCTAACCTAACCTAACCTAACCTAACCTAACCTAACCTAACCTAACCTAACCTAACCTAACCTAACCTAACCTAACCTAACCTAACCTAACCTAACCTAACCTAACCTAACCTAACCTAACCTAACCTAACCTAACCTAACCTAACCTAACCTAACCTAACCTAACCTAACCTAACCTAACCTAACCTAACCTAACCTAACCTAACCTAACCTAACCTAACCTAACCTAACCTAACCTAACCTAACCTAACCTAACCTAACCTAACCTAACCTAACCTAACCTAACCTAACCTAACCTAACCTAACCTAACCTAACCTAACCTAACCTAACCTAACCTAACCTAACCTAACCTAACCTAACCTAACCTAACCTAACCTAACCTAACCTAACCTAACCTAACCTAACCTAACCTAACCTAACCTAACCTAACCTAACCTAACCTAACCTAACCTAACCTAACCTAACCTAACCTAACCTAACCTAACCTAACCTAACCTAACCTAACCTAACCTAACCTAACCTAACCTAACCTAACCTAACCTAACCTAACCTAACCTAACCTAACCTAACCTAACCTAACCTAACCTAACCTAACCTAACCTAACCTAACCTAACCTAACCTAACCTAACCTAACCTAACCTAACCTAACCTAACCTAACCTAACCTAACCTAACCTAACCTAACCTAACCTAACCTAACCTAACCTAACCTAACCTAACCTAACCTAACCTAACCTAACCTAACCTAACCTAACCTAACCTAACCTAACCTAACCTAACCTAACCTAACCTAACCTAACCTAACCTAACCTAACCTAACCTAACCTAACCTAACCTAACCTAACCTAACCTAACCTAACCTAACCTAACCTAACCTAACCTAACCTAACCTAACCTAACCTAACCTAACCTAACCTAACCTAACCTAACCTAACCTAACCTAACCTAACCTAACCTAACCTAACCTAACCTAACCTAACCTAACCTAACCTAACCTAACCTAACCTAACCTAACCTAACCTAACCTAACCTAACCTAACCTAACCTAACCTAACCTAACCTAACCTAACCTAACCTAACCTAACCTAACCTAACCTAACCTAACCTAACCTAACCTAACCTAACCTAACCTAACCTAACCTAACCTAACCTAACCTAACCTAACCTAACCTAACCTAACCTAACCTAACCTAACCTAACCTAACCTAACCTAACCTAACCTAACCTAACCTAACCTAACCTAACCTAACCTAACCTAACCTAACCTAACCTAACCTAACCTAACCTAACCTAACCTAACCTAACCTAACCTAACCTAACCTAACCTAACCTAACCTAACCTAACCTAACCTAACCTAACCTAACCTAACCTAACCTAACCTAACCTAACCTAACCTAACCTAACCTAACCTAACCTAACCTAACCTAACCTAACCTAACCTAACCTAACCTAACCTAACCTAACCTAACCTAACCTAACCTAACCTAACCTAACCTAACCTAACCTAACCTAACCTAACCTAACCTAACCTAACCTAACCTAACCTAACCTAACCTAACCTAACCTAACCTAACCTAACCTAACCTAACCTAACCTAACCTAACCTAACCTAACCTAACCTAACCTAACCTAACCTAACCTAACCTAACCTAACCTAACCTAACCTAACCTAACCTAACCTAACCTAACCTAACCTAACCTAACCTAACCTAACCTAACCTAACCTAACCTAACCTAACCTAACCTAACCTAACCTAACCTAACCTAACCTAACCTAACCTAACCTAACCTAACCTAACCTAACCTAACCTAACCTAACCTAACCTAACCTAACCTAACCTAACCTAACCTAACCTAACCTAACCTAACCTAACCTAACCTAACCTAACCTAACCTAACCTAACCTAACCTAACCTAACCTAACCTAACCTAACCTAACCTAACCTAACCTAACCTAACCTAACCTAACCTAACCTAACCTAACCTAACCTAACCTAACCTAACCTAACCTAACCTAACCTAACCTAACCTAACCTAACCTAACCTAACCTAACCTAACCTAACCTAACCTAACCTAACCTAACCTAACCTAACCTAACCTAACCTAACCTAACCTAACCTAACCTAACCTAACCTAACCTAACCTAACCTAACCTAACCTAACCTAACCTAACCTAACCTAACCTAACCTAACCTAACCTAACCTAACCTAACCTAACCTAACCTAACCTAACCTAACCTAACCTAACCTAACCTAACCTAACCTAACCTAACCTAACCTAACCTAACCTAACCTAACCTAACCTAACCTAACCTAACCTAACCTAACCTAACCTAACCTAACCTAACCTAACCTAACCTAACCTAACCTAACCTAACCTAACCTAACCTAACCTAACCTAACCTAACCTAACCTAACCTAACCTAACCTAACCTAACCTAACCTAACCTAACCTAACCTAACCTAACCTAACCTAACCTAACCTAACCTAACCTAACCTAACCTAACCTAACCTAACCTAACCTAACCTAACCTAACCTAACCTAACCTAACCTAACCTAACCTAACCTAACCTAACCTAACCTAACCTAACCTAACCTAACCTAACCTAACCTAACCTAACCTAACCTAACCTAACCTAACCTAACCTAACCTAACCTAACCTAACCTAACCTAACCTAACCTAACCTAACCTAACCTAACCTAACCTAACCTAACCTAACCTAACCTAACCTAACCTAACCTAACCTAACCTAACCTAACCTAACCTAACCTAACCTAACCTAACCTAACCTAACCTAACCTAACCTAACCTAACCTAACCTAACCTAACCTAACCTAACCTAACCTAACCTAACCTAACCTAACCTAACCTAACCTAACCTAACCTAACCTAACCTAACCTAACCTAACCTAACCTAACCTAACCTAACCTAACCTAACCTAACCTAACCTAACCTAACCTAACCTAACCTAACCTAACCTAACCTAACCTAACCTAACCTAACCTAACCTAACCTAACCTAACCTAACCTAACCTAACCTAACCTAACCTAACCTAACCTAACCTAACCTAACCTAACCTAACCTAACCTAACCTAACCTAACCTAACCTAACCTAACCTAACCTAACCTAACCTAACCTAACCTAACCTAACCTAACCTAACCTAACCTAACCTAACCTAACCTAACCTAACCTAACCTAACCTAACCTAACCTAACCTAACCTAACCTAACCTAACCTAACCTAACCTAACCTAACCTAACCTAACCTAACCTAACCTAACCTAACCTAACCTAACCTAACCTAACCTAACCTAACCTAACCTAACCTAACCTAACCTAACCTAACCTAACCTAACCTAACCTAACCTAACCTAACCTAACCTAACCTAACCTAACCTAACCTAACCTAACCTAACCTAACCTAACCTAACCTAACCTAACCTAACCTAACCTAACCTAACCTAACCTAACCTAACCTAACCTAACCTAACCTAACCTAACCTAACCTAACCTAACCTAACCTAACCTAACCTAACCTAACCTAACCTAACCTAACCTAACCTAACCTAACCTAACCTAACCTAACCTAACCTAACCTAACCTAACCTAACCTAACCTAACCTAACCTAACCTAACCTAACCTAACCTAACCTAACCTAACCTAACCTAACCTAACCTAACCTAACCTAACCTAACCTAACCTAACCTAACCTAACCTAACCTAACCTAACCTAACCTAACCTAACCTAACCTAACCTAACCTAACCTAACCTAACCTAACCTAACCTAACCTAACCTAACCTAACCTAACCTAACCTAACCTAACCTAACCTAACCTAACCTAACCTAACCTAACCTAACCTAACCTAACCTAACCTAACCTAACCTAACCTAACCTAACCTAACCTAACCTAACCTAACCTAACCTAACCTAACCTAACCTAACCTAACCTAACCTAACCTAACCTAACCTAACCTAACCTAACCTAACCTAACCTAACCTAACCTAACCTAACCTAACCTAACCTAACCTAACCTAACCTAACCTAACCTAACCTAACCTAACCTAACCTAACCTAACCTAACCTAACCTAACCTAACCTAACCTAACCTAACCTAACCTAACCTAACCTAACCTAACCTAACCTAACCTAACCTAACCTAACCTAACCTAACCTAACCTAACCTAACCTAACCTAACCTAACCTAACCTAACCTAACCTAACCTAACCTAACCTAACCTAACCTAACCTAACCTAACCTAACCTAACCTAACCTAACCTAACCTAACCTAACCTAACCTAACCTAACCTAACCTAACCTAACCTAACCTAACCTAACCTAACCTAACCTAACCTAACCTAACCTAACCTAACCTAACCTAACCTAACCTAACCTAACCTAACCTAACCTAACCTAACCTAACCTAACCTAACCTAACCTAACCTAACCTAACCTAACCTAACCTAACCTAACCTAACCTAACCTAACCTAACCTAACCTAACCTAACCTAACCTAACCTAACCTAACCTAACCTAACCTAACCTAACCTAACCTAACCTAACCTAACCTAACCTAACCTAACCTAACCTAACCTAACCTAACCTAACCTAACCTAACCTAACCTAACCTAACCTAACCTAACCTAACCTAACCTAACCTAACCTAACCTAACCTAACCTAACCTAACCTAACCTAACCTAACCTAACCTAACCTAACCTAACCTAACCTAACCTAACCTAACCTAACCTAACCTAACCTAACCTAACCTAACCTAACCTAACCTAACCTAACCTAACCTAACCTAACCTAACCTAACCTAACCTAACCTAACCTAACCTAACCTAACCTAACCTAACCTAACCTAACCTAACCTAACCTAACCTAACCTAACCTAACCTAACCTAACCTAACCTAACCTAACCTAACCTAACCTAACCTAACCTAACCTAACCTAACCTAACCTAACCTAACCTAACCTAACCTAACCTAACCTAACCTAACCTAACCTAACCTAACCTAACCTAACCTAACCTAACCTAACCTAACCTAACCTAACCTAACCTAACCTAACCTAACCTAACCTAACCTAACCTAACCTAACCTAACCTAACCTAACCTAACCTAACCGGGGTCGGCGTTGGCATGTTTCAACATATAAAAATCTTGGGACTGACAATAGACGCAAAGTTGACATTTAATACTCATGTGTCAATACAATGCAAAAAAGTAATTGGCATCTCTAAACAGCTGAGTAGAGCAGCTCGCGTCAGCTGGGGCCTCAACCCAGAGGTAGTAAGGACCATCTACACGGCTGTCATAGAGCCGATTATGCTGTATGCCGCGAGCGCATGGAGTCCTGCGGTTAAGAAACTGGGGATACAAAAGCAGCTTCGTTCGGTTCAACGTGGCTTCGCACAGAAGATTTGCAAGGCCTACCGCACGGTCTCCTTGAACTCAGCACTTTTGCTGGCTGGCATACTCCCCCTTGACTTGCGAGTAACCGAGGTGGCGGCTCTTTTTGGGGCCAAGAGGGGGGTATCCCAGCCATTCCTGAGAGATAGGGGGGTCGAGCGGATGGCCTCGGTATTAGAGGCCCCGCACCCGGCCGCGCGAATGAGCTTGGAGTTTGACAGCCTGATAGACGAGGAACAATATAACAAAGTCAAACATCTCGACTTGCGAATTTTCACCGACGGAAGCAAGATTGACGGCAGGGTCGGAGCGGCGCTGTCCTTATGGAATGGCGTCGCCGAAACCAGGGCCGTCAAACTTGCTCTTCCGTCGTACTGCACCGTCTATCAGGCGGAGCTCCTCGCTCTTAGTGGGGCTGTGCGCGAGGCAAGTCATCACAACGCCGGGACGATAGGAATCTTCAGCGACTCCAGAGCCGCACTCCAAGCGGTGGTAAACTGCGGCTCGACCCACCCTCTCGCCGTGGAGACGCGAGA
>OY720188.1:10000-32500 GCA_963082885.1 Parascotia fuliginaria
AACCTAACCTAACCTAACCTAACCTAACCTAACCTAACCTAACCTAACCTAACCTAACCTAACCTAACCTAACCTAACCTAACCTAACCTAACCTAACCTAACCTAACCTAACCTAACCTAACCTAACCTAACCTAACCTAACCTAACCTAACCTAACCTAACCTAACCTAACCTAACCTAACCTAACCTAACCTAACCTAACCTAACCTAACCTAACCTAACCTAACCTAACCTAACCTAACCTAACCTAACCTAACCTAACCTAACCTAACCTAACCTAACCTAACCTAACCTAACCTAACCTAACCTAACCTAACCTAACCTAACCTAACCTAACCTAACCTAACCTAACCTAACCTAACCTAACCTAACCTAACCTAACCTAACCTAACCTAACCTAACCTAACCTAACCTAACCTAACCTAACCTAACCTAACCTAACCTAACCTAACCTAACCTAACCTAACCTAACCTAACCTAACCTAACCTAACCTAACCTAACCTAACCTAACCTAACCTAACCTAACCTAACCTAACCTAACCTAACCTAACCTAACCTAACCTAACCTAACCTAACCTAACCTAACCTAACCTAACCTAACCTAACCTAACCTAACCTAACCTAACCTAACCTAACCTAACCTAACCTAACCTAACCTAACCTAACCTAACCTAACCTAACCTAACCTAACCTAACCTAACCTAACCTAACCTAACCTAACCTAACCTAACCTAACCTAACCTAACCTAACCTAACCTAACCTAACCTAACCTAACCTAACCTAACCTAACCTAACCTAACCTAACCTAACCTAACCTAACCTAACCTAACCTAACCTAACCTAACCTAACCTAACCTAACCTAACCTAACCTAACCTAACCTAACCTAACCTAACCTAACCTAACCTAACCTAACCTAACCTAACCTAACCTAACCTAACCTAACCTAACCTAACCTAACCTAACCTAACCTAACCTAACCTAACCTAACCTAACCTAACCTAACCTAACCTAACCTAACCTAACCTAACCTAACCTAACCTAACCTAACCTAACCTAACCTAACCTAACCTAACCTAACCTAACCTAACCTAACCTAACCTAACCTAACCTAACCTAACCTAACCTAACCTAACCTAACCTAACCTAACCTAACCTAACCTAACCTAACCTAACCTAACCTAACCTAACCTAACCTAACCTAACCTAACCTAACCTAACCTAACCTAACCTAACCTAACCTAACCTAACCTAACCTAACCTAACCTAACCTAACCTAACCTAACCTAACCTAACCTAACCTAACCTAACCTAACCTAACCTAACCTAACCTAACCTAACCTAACCTAACCTAACCTAACCTAACCTAACCTAACCTAACCTAACCTAACCTAACCTAACCTAACCTAACCTAACCTAACCTAACCTAACCTAACCTAACCTAACCTAACCTAACCTAACCTAACCTAACCTAACCTAACCTAACCGGCTGCCCCGGCTCCGGTCGTCAAGGAGTCTAAACCTAAATATTCTAGCCGTCTTGCGGAGGCCAAGGCGTTGTTGATAAGGGCCAAAACCCAAATCAACAACAGCCGGAACCTCCGCACCGACATAAAAAACGACGTGCTGGAGGCCGTTGACCGGCTCTATCAACTTGTAAAGGAGCAGGCGGCCGAACATGGTGAGAGGGTAGAGTCGTTGGCCAAGGATCCGGTGGTGGAAGTAGAACGGCCGACCGGTGAAACGGCACTGATAACCAAAATAGAGGAACATGGGAAGCTTTTAGAGGAGAATAGAAAAGAAATGGCAGGCCTCAGGGAGGCCCTGCGGCAGGCACCGGTGTCCTACGCGAGTGCAGTGGCCGGACCCCCGAAGCCCCAAGCTTGGGGAGCGTCGGCCATGCACTCGATCGTAATTAAATCGACAGACGAAATGGACACCGGTGACCAAGTTATAGCAAAAATAAGATGTGCCGCAGAGGCCATAAAGGAGGGAGTGCAAGTGGATCGAATCCGCAAAATAAAGGACCAGAGAGTCATTCTGGGCTGTGCATCGGCGGAGGAGCTGGAGCGAGTGAGGGCCAAGCTCCAGAACAATAGCAAGGACCTACACATCGAGGGCATTGCGGGCAGGGACCCGCTGATCGTCCTAAAGGACGTTATGTCCTACAACACCGACGAGGAGGTGCTGAGGGCGCTTAAGGCGCAGAACAAGCACCTCCTCAAGGACATCAGCGGGGACGATGACCGGATGGAGGTCAGATATCGGAAGAGGACCAGGAACCCGTTGGTAGCCCACATCGTGGTGAAGGTGTCGCCTCGATTGTGGGGCTGCCTAACGGGGGCCGGGGCCGTCCATATTGACCTCCAGCGGGTCAGAGTTGAGGATCAGTCCCCCCTGGTGCAGTGCTCTCGGTGTCTAGGATACGGGCACACAAGGCGGCTGTGTCAGGACACTGAGGACGTGTGCAGCCATTGTGGAGGGCCGCATCGCAAAGACGCATGCAAGGAGAGGCTTGCGGAGCGGCCCTCCTGCTGCAACTGCACAAAGGCCGGGTGTCCTGACACAGGGCACAACGCCTTTGACTCCCAGTGCCCAGTCAGGCGGAAGTGGGACACCTTAGCAAGGTCAGCAGTGGCCTATTGCTAAGGTGTTCCATTGGAGCGAGGCTGCCGATGCACAGCTCAGAAAATTGTCCGTGCCGTGTGTTGTCCATTTGTGCATACTGTACAGTCCGCACTCTACATTCACCAGCACCGCACCACGGCGCAGTCCAGGACCTGCACGGCCCTTTCTCTTGGACTACATTGTGATAAATGCAAGCCAGAGAAAGGTGCCGTTAGCAGTCTCCCTCCGTTTTGAGGGAGAAGTTGGCAAAGCGCCGTGGTCGGCCCCCAGTGTCGGTCTGTGCAGTGTGCACAATGGAGGGGTAATTGTTGTCGCTGTTTTACATTTTGTGTCGGCCTTCTACTGTGTTGTTTTCTGTTTTGGTTGTTTTTACTTTGTGGGTATATATTTGTGTATTTCATTTGCCATTTCTGTATATGTCCAAAACATAAGGCTGAGCTCTGCACTACAGTGCAGCGGCGGTCTTCAAACTTGCAAACTAAGCTTGCACTGTTGCAAACACGCCCTGCACTGTGGTGCAGACTCATAGCGAGAAAATAATATCTATTACATCCTCCAAAATTAACCTTGTCCTGTAAATTTTGTGTATATATTGTGTATTATTAATATATAGTGTATCTATGTTAGTATATTATGCGAAATATTTAATAAGTAAATCAAAACTGAGCAAAATACGCGAAAAAATTCAATATTAAATTATAAATTACGTAAACATAAATAGTACAGGCAAAAGTTGGTAAAAATGTATTCAAAATAGAATCAGAAATTTCCCAAACCCTAACCCTAAAACTCCAACAATAGGAAATAAATATTAAAGCAAACAAGAGCTCCGATAATGTCGGAGGATCCTTCGGCCGGCCACACTTTAAAAGTGTGGTCAATTTAAAAAAAAAAAAAAAAAAAAAAAAAACCTAACCTAACCTAACCTAACCTAACCTAACCTAACCTAACCTAACCTAACCTAACCTAACCTAACCTAACCTAACCTAACCTAACCTAACCTAACCTAACCTAACCTAACCTAACCTAACCTAACCTAACCTAACCTAACCTAACCTAACCTAACCTAACCTAACCTAACCTAACCTAACCTAACCTAACCTAACCTAACCTAACCTAACCTAACCTAACCTAACCTAACCTAACCTAACCTAACCTAACCTAACCTAACCTAACCTAACCTAACCTAACCTAACCTAACCTAACCTAACCTAACCTAACCTAACCTAACCTAACCTAACCTAACCTAACCTAACCTAACCTAACCTAACCTAACCTAACCTAACCTAACCTAACCTAACCTAACCTAACCTAACCTAACCTAACCTAACCTAACCTAACCTAACCTAACCTAACCTAACCTAACCTAACCTAACCTAACCTAACCTAACCTAACCTAACCTAACCTAACCTAACCTAACCTAACCTAACCTAACCTAACCTAACCTAACCTAACCTAACCTAACCTAACCTAACCTAACCTAACCTAACCTAACCTAACCTAACCTAACCTAACCTAACCTAACCTAACCTAACCTAACCTAACCTAACCTAACCTAACCTAACCTAACCTAACCTAACCTAACCTAACCTAACCTAACCTAACCTAACCTAACCTAACCTAACCTAACCTAACCTAACCTAACCTAACCTAACCTAACCTAACCTAACCTAACCTAACCTAACCTAACCTAACCTAACCTAACCTAACCTAACCTAACCTAACCTAACCTAACCTAACCTAACCTAACCTAACCTAACCTAACCTAACCTAACCTAACCTAACCTAACCTAACCTAACCTAACCTAACCTAACCTAACCTAACCTAACCTAACCTAACCTAACCTAACCTAACCTAACCTAACCTAACCTAACCTAACCTAACCTAACCTAACCTAACCTAACCTAACCTAACCTAACCTAACCTAACCTAACCTAACCTAACCTAACCTAACCTAACCTAACCTAACCTAACCTAACCTAACCTAACCTAACCTAACCTAACCTAACCTAACCTAACCTAACCTAACCTAACCTAACCTAACCTAACCTAACCTAACCTAACCTAACCTAACCTAACCTAACCTAACCTAACCTAACCTAACCTAACCTAACCTAACCTAACCTAACCTAACCTAACCTAACCTAACCTAACCTAACCTAACCTAACCTAACCTAACCTAACCTAACCTAACCTAACCTAACCTAACCTAACCTAACCTAACCTAACCTAACCTAACCTAACCTAACCTAACCTAACCTAACCTAACCTAACCTAACCTAACCTAACCTAACCTAACCTAACCTAACCTAACCTAACCTAACCTAACCTAACCTAACCTAACCTAACCTAACCTAACCTAACCTAACCTAACCTAACCTAACCTAACCTAACCTAACCTAACCTAACCTAACCTAACCTAACCTAACCTAACCTAACCTAACCTAACCTAACCTAACCTAACCTAACCTAACCTAACCTAACCTAACCTAACCTAACCTAACCTAACCTAACCTAACCTAACCTAACCTAACCTAACCTAACCTAACCTAACCTAACCTAACCTAACCTAACCTAACCTAACCTAACCTAACCTAACCTAACCTAACCTAACCTAACCTAACCTAACCTAACCTAACCTAACCTAACCTAACCTAACCTAACCTAACCTAACCTAACCTAACCTAACCTAACCTAACCTAACCTAACCTAACCTAACCTAACCTAACCTAACCTAACCTAACCTAACCTAACCTAACCTAACCTAACCTAACCTAACCTAACCTAACCTAACCTAACCTAACCTAACCTAACCTAACCTAACCTAACCTAACCTAACCTAACCTAACCTAACCTAACCTAACCTAACCTAACCTAACCTAACCTAACCTAACCTAACCTAACCTAACCTAACCTAACCTAACCTAACCTAACCTAACCTAACCTAACCTAACCTAACCTAACCTAACCTAACCTAACCTAACCTAACCTAACCTAACCTAACCTAACCTAACCTAACCTAACCTAACCTAACCTAACCTAACCTAACCTAACCTAACCTAACCTAACCTAACCTAACCTAACCTAACCTAACCTAACCTAACCTAACCTAACCTAACCTAACCTAACCTAACCTAACCTAACCTAACCTAACCTAACCTAACCTAACCTAACCTAACCTAACCTAACCTAACCTAACCTAACCTAACCTAACCTAACCTAACCTAACCTAACCTAACCTAACCTAACCTAACCTAACCTAACCTAACCTAACCTAACCTAACCTAACCTAACCTAACCTAACCTAACCTAACCTAACCTAACCTAACCTAACCTAACCTAACCTAACCTAACCTAACCTAACCTAACCTAACCTAACCTAACCTAACCTAACCTAACCTAACCTAACCTAACCTAACCTAACCTAACCTAACCTAACCTAACCTAACCTAACCTAACCTAACCTAACCTAACCTAACCTAACCTAACCTAACCTAACCTAACCTAACCTAACCTAACCTAACCTAACCTAACCTAACCTAACCTAACCTAACCTAACCTAACCTAACCTAACCTAACCTAACCTAACCTAACCTAACCTAACCTAACCTAACCTAACCTAACCTAACCTAACCTAACCTAACCTAACCTAACCTAACCTAACCTAACCTAACCTAACCTAACCTAACCTAACCTAACCTAACCTAACCTAACCTAACCTAACCTAACCTAACCTAACCTAACCTAACCTAACCTAACCTAACCTAACCTAACCTAACCTAACCTAACCTAACCTAACCTAACCTAACCTAACCTAACCTAACCTAACCTAACCTAACCTAACCTAACCTAACCTAACCTAACCTAACCTAACCTAACCTAACCTAACCTAACCTAACCTAACCTAACCTAACCTAACCTAACCTAACCTAACCTAACCTAACCTAACCTAACCTAACCTAACCTAACCTAACCTAACCTAACCTAACCTAACCTAACCTAACCTAACCTAACCTAACCTAACCTAACCTAACCTAACCTAACCTAACCTAACCTAACCTAACCTAACCTAACCTAACCTAACCTAACCTAACCTAACCTAACCTAACCTAACCTAACCTAACCTAACCTAACCTAACCTAACCTAACCTAACCTAACCTAACCTAACCTAACCTAACCTAACCTAACCTAACCTAACCTAACCTAACCTAACCTAACCTAACCTAACCTAACCTAACCTAACCTAACCTAACCTAACCTAACCTAACCTAACCTAACCTAACCTAACCTAACCTAACCTAACCTAACCTAACCTAACCTAACCTAACCTAACCTAACCTAACCTAACCTAACCTAACCTAACCTAACCTAACCTAACCTAACCTAACCTAACCTAACCTAACCTAACCTAACCTAACCTAACCTAACCTAACCTAACCTAACCTAACCTAACCTAACCTAACCTAACCTAACCTAACCTAACCTAACCTAACCTAACCTAACCTAACCTAACCTAACCTAACCTAACCTAACCTAACCTAACCTAACCTAACCTAACCTAACCTAACCTAACCTAACCTAACCTAACCTAACCTAACCTAACCTAACCTAACCTAACCTAACCTAACCTAACCTAACCTAACCTAACCTAACCTAACCTAACCTAACCTAACCTAACCTAACCTAACCTAACCTAACCTAACCTAACCTAACCTAACCTAACCTAACCTAACCTAACCTAACCTAACCTAACCTAACCTAACCTAACCTAACCTAACCTAACCTAACCTAACCTAACCTAACCTAACCTAACCTAACCTAACCTAACCTAACCTAACCTAACCTAACCTAACCTAACCTAACCTAACCTAACCTAACCTAACCTAACCTAACCTAACCTAACCTAACCTAACCTAACCTAACCTAACCTAACCTAACCTAACCTAACCTAACCTAACCTAACCTAACCTAACCTAACCTAACCTAACCTAACCTAACCTAACCTAACCTAACCTAACCTAACCTAACCTAACCTAACCTAACCTAACCTAACCTAACCTAACCTAACCTAACCTAACCTAACCTAACCTAACCTAACCTAACCTAACCTAACCTAACCTAACCTAACCTAACCTAACCTAACCTAACCTAACCTAACCTAACCTAACCTAACCTAACCTAACCTAACCTAACCTAACCTAACCTAACCTAACCTAACCTAACCTAACCTAACCTAACCTAACCTAACCTAACCTAACCTAACCTAACCTAACCTAACCTAACCTAACCTAACCTAACCTAACCTAACCTAACCTAACCTAACCTAACCTAACCTAACCTAACCTAACCTAACCTAACCTAACCTAACCTAACCTAACCTAACCTAACCTAACCTAACCTAACCTAACCTAACCTAACCTAACCTAACCTAACCTAACCTAACCTAACCTAACCTAACCTAACCTAACCTAACCTAACCTAACCTAACCTAACCTAACCTAACCTAACCTAACCTAACCTAACCTAACCTAACCTAACCTAACCTAACCTAACCTAACCTAACCTAACCTAACCTAACCTAACCTAACCTAACCTAACCTAACCTAACCTAACCTAACCTAACCTAACCTAACCTAACCTAACCTAACCTAACCTAACCTAACCTAACCTAACCTAACCTAACCTAACCTAACCTAACCTAACCTAACCTAACCTAACCTAACCTAACCTAACCTAACCTAACCTAACCTAACCTAACCTAACCTAACCTAACCTAACCTAACCTAACCTAACCTAACCTAACCTAACCTAACCTAACCTAACCTAACCTAACCTAACCTAACCTAACCTAACCTAACCTAACCTAACCTAACCTAACCTAACCTAACCTAACCTAACCTAACCTAACCTAACCTAACCTAACCTAACCTAACCTAACCTAACCTAACCTAACCTAACCTAACCTAACCTAACCTAACCTAACCTAACCTAACCTAACCTAACCTAACCTAACCTAACCTAACCTAACCTAACCTAACCTAACCTAACCTAACCTAACCTAACCTAACCTAACCTAACCTAACCTAACCTAACCTAACCTAACCTAACCTAACCTAACCTAACCTAACCTAACCTAACCTAACCTAACCTAACCTAACCTAACCTAACCTAACCTAACCTAACCTAACCTAACCTAACCTAACCTAACCTAACCTAACCTAACCTAACCTAACCTAACCTAACCTAACCTAACCTAACCTAACCTAACCTAACCTAACCTAACCTAACTAACCTAACCTAACCTAACCTAACCTAACCTAACCTAACCTAACCTAACCTAACCTAACCTAACCTAACCTAACCTAACCTAACCTAACCTAACCTAACCTAACCTAACCTAACCTAACCTAACCTAACCTAACCTAACCTAACCTAACCTAACCTAACCTAACCTAACCTAACCTAACCTAACCTAACCTAACCTAACCTAACCTAACCTAACCTAACCTAACCTAACCTAACCTAACCTAACCTAACCTAACCTAACCTAACCTAACCTAACCTAACCTAACCTAACCTAACCTAACCTAACCTAACCTAACCTAACCTAACCTAACCTAACCTAACCTAACCTAACCTAACCTAACCTAACCTAACCTAACCTAACCTAACCTAACCTAACCTAACCTAACCTAACCTAACCTAACCTAACCTAACCTAACCTAACCTAACCTAACCTAACCTAACCTAACCTAACCTAACCTAACCTAACCTAACCTAACCTAACCTAACCTAACCTAACCTAACCTAACCTAACCTAACCTAACCTAACCTAACCTAACCTAACCTAACCTAACCTAACCTAACCTAACCTAACCTAACCTAACCTAACCTAACCTAACCTAACCTAACCTAACCTAACCTAACCTAACCTAACCTAACCTAACCTAACCTAACCTAACCTAACCTAACCTAACCTAACCTAACCTAACCTAACCTAACCTAACCTAACCTAACCTAACCTAACCTAACCTAACCTAACCTAACCTAACCTAACCTAACCTAACCTAACCTAACCTAACCTAACCTAACCTAACCTAACCTAACCTAACCTAACCTAACCTAACCTAACCTAACCTAACCTAACCTAACCTAACCTAACCTAACCTAACCTAACCTAACCTAACCTAACCTAACCTAACCTAACCTAACCTAACCTAACCTAACCTAACCTAACCTAACCTAACCTAACCTAACCTAACCTAACCTAACCTAACCTAACCTAACCTAACCTAACCTAACCTAACCTAACCTAACCTAACCTAACCTAACCTAACCTAACCTAACCTAACCTAACCTAACCTAACCTAACCTAACCTAACCTAACCTAACCTAACCTAACCTAACCTAACCTAACCTAACCTAACCTAACCTAACCTAACCTAACCTAACCTAACCTAACCTAACCTAACCTAACCTAACCTAACCTAACCTAACCTAACCTAACCTAACCTAACCTAACCTAACCTAACCTAACCTAACCTAACCTAACCTAACCTAACCTAACCTAACCTAACCTAACCTAACCTAACCTAACCTAACCTAACCTAACCTAACCTAACCTAACCTAACCTAACCTAACCTAACCTAACCTAACCTAACCTAACCTAACCTAACCTAACCTAACCTAACCTAACCTAACCTAACCTAACCTAACCTAACCTAACCTAACCTAACCTAACCTAACCTAACCTAACCTAACCTAACCTAACCTAACCTAACCTAACCTAACCTAACCTAACCTAACCTAACCTAACCTAACCTAACCTAACCTAACCTAACCTAACCTAACCTAACCTAACCTAACCTAACCTAACCTAACCTAACCTAACCTAACCTAACCTAACCTAACCTAACCTAACCTAACCTAACCTAACCTAACCTAACCTAACCTAACCTAACCTAACCTAACCTAACCTAACCTAACCTAACCTAACCTAACCTAACCTAACCTAACCTAACCTAACCTAACCTAACCTAACCTAACCTAACCTAACCTAACCTAACCTAACCTAACCTAACCTAACCTAACCTAACCTAACCTAACCTAACCTAACCTAACCTAACCTAACCTAACCTAACCTAACCTAACCTAACCTAACCTAACCTAACCTAACCTAACCTAACCTAACCTAACCTAACCTAACCTAACCTAACCTAACCTAACCTAACCTAACCTAACCTAACCTAACCTAACCTAACCTAACCTAACCTAACCTAACCTAACCTAACCTAACCTAACCTAACCTAACCTAACCTAACCTAACCTAACCTAACCTAACCTAACCTAACCTAACCTAACCTAACCTAACCTAACCTAACCTAACCTAACCTAACCTAACCTAACCTAACCTAACCTAACCTAACCTAACCTAACCTAACCTAACCTAACCTAACCTAACCTAACCTAACCTAACCTAACCTAACCTAACCTAACCTAACCTAACCTAACCTAACCTAACCTAACCTAACCTAACCTAACCTAACCTAACCTAACCTAACCTAACCTAACCTAACCTAACCTAACCTAACCTAACCTAACCTAACCTAACCTAACCTAACCTAACCTAACCTAACCTAACCTAACCTAACCTAACCTAACCTAACCTAACCTAACCTAACCTAACCTAACCTAACCTAACCTAACCTAACCTAACCTAACCTAACCTAACCTAACCTAACCTAACCTAACCTAACCTAACCTAACCTAACCTAACCTAACCTAACCTAACCTAACCTAACCTAACCTAACCTAACCTAACCTAACCTAACCTAACCTAACCTAACCTAACCTAACCTAACCTAACCTAACCTAACCTAACCTAACCTAACCTAACCTAACCTAACCTAACCTAACCTAACCTAACCTAACCTAACCTAACCTAACCTAACCTAACCTAACCTAACCTAACCTAACCTAACCTAACCTAACCTAACCTAACCTAACCTAACCTAACCTAACCTAACCTAACCTAACCTAACCTAACCTAACCTAACCTAACCTAACCTAACCTAACCTAACCTAACCTAACCTAACCTAACCTAACCTAACCTAACCTAACCTAACCTAACCTAACCTAACCTAACCTAACCTAACCTAACCTAACCTAACCTAACCTAACCTAACCTAACCTAACCTAACCTAACCTAACCTAACCTAACCTAACCTAACCTAACCTAACCTAACCTAACCTAACCTAACCTAACCTAACCTAACCTAACCTAACCTAACCTAACCTAACCTAACCTAACCTAACCTAACCTAACCTAACCTAACCTAACCTAACCTAACCTAACCTAACCTAACCTAACCTAACCTAACCTAACCTAACCTAACCTAACCTAACCTAACCTAACCTAACCTAACCTAACCTAACCTAACCTAACCTAACCTAACCTAACCTAACCTAACCTAACCTAACCTAACCTAACCTAACCTAACCTAACCTAACCTAACCTAACCTAACCTAACCTAACCTAACCTAACCTAACCTAACCTAACCTAACCTAACCTAACCTAACCTAACCTAACCTAACCTAACCTAACCTAACCTAACCTAACCTAACCTAACCTAACCTAACCTAACCTAACCTAACCTAACCTAACCTAACCTAACCTAACCTAACCTAACCTAACCTAACCTAACCTAACCTAACCTAACCTAACCTAACCTAACCTAACCTAACCTAACCTAACCTAACCTAACCTAACCTAACCTAACCTAACCTAACCTAACCTAACCTAACCTAACCTAACCTAACCTAACCTAACCTAACCTAACCTAACCTAACCTAACCTAACCTAACCTAACCTAACCTAACCTAACCTAACCTAACCTAACCTAACCTAACCTAACCTAACCTAACCTAACCTAACCTAACCTAACCTAACCTAACCTAACCTAACCTAACCTAACCTAACCTAACCTAACCTAACCTAACCTAACCTAACCTAACCTAACCTAACCTAACCTAACCTAACCTAACCTAACCTAACCTAACCTAACCTAACCTAACCTAACCTAACCTAACCTAACCTAACCTAACCTAACCTAACCTAACCTAACCTAACCTAACCTAACCTAACCTAACCTAACCTAACCTAACCTAACCTAACCTAACCTAACCTAACCTAACCTAACCTAACCTAACCTAACCTAACCTAACCTAACCTAACCTAACCTAACCTAACCTAACCTAACCTAACCTAACCTAACCTAACCTAACCTAACCTAACCTAACCTAACCTAACCTAACCTAACCTAACCTAACCTAACCTAACCTAACCTAACCTAACCTAACCTAACCTAACCTAACCTAACCTAACCTAACCTAACCTAACCTAACCTAACCTAACCTAACCTAACCTAACCTAACCTAACCTAACCTAACCTAACCTAACCTAACCTAACCTAACCTAACCTAACCTAACCTAACCTAACCTAACCTAACCTAACCTAACCTAACCTAACCTAACCTAACCTAACCTAACCTAACCTAACCTAACCTAACCTAACCTAACCTAACCTAACCTAACCTAACCTAACCTAACCTAACCTAACCTAACCTAACCTAACCTAACCTAACCTAACCTAACCTAACCTAACCTAACCTAACCTAACCTAACCTAACCTAACCTAACCTAACCTAACCTAACCTAACCTAACCTAACCTAACCTAACCTAACCTAACCTAACCTAACCTAACCTAACCTAACCTAACCTAACCTAACCTAACCTAACCTAACCTAACCTAACCTAACCTAACCTAACCTAACCTAACCTAACCTAACCTAACCTAACCTAACCTAACCTAACCTAACCTAACCTAACCTAACCTAACCTAACCTAACCTAACCTAACCTAACCTAACCTAACCTAACCTAACCTAACCTAACCTAACCTAACCTAACCTAACCTAACCTAACCTAACCTAACCTAACCTAACCTAACCTAACCTAACCTAACCTAACCTAACCTAACCTAACCTAACCTAACCTAACCTAACCTAACCTAACCTAACCTAACCTAACCTAACCTAACCTAACCTAACCTAACCTAACCTAACCTAACCTAACCTAACCTAACCTAACCTAACCTAACCTAACCTAACCTAACCTAACCTAACCTAACCTAACCTAACCTAACCTAACCTAACCTAACCTAACCTAACCTAACCTAACCTAACCTAACCTAACCTAACCTAACCTAACCTAACCTAACCTAACCTAACCTAACCTAACCTAACCTAACCTAACCTAACCTAACCTAACCTAACCTAACCTAACCTAACCTAACCTAACCTAACCTAACCTAACCTAACCTAACCTAACCTAACCTAACCTAACCTAACCTAACCTAACCTAACCTAACCTAACCTAACCTAACCTAACCTAACCTAACCTAACCTAACCTAACCTAACCTAACCTAACCTAACCTAACCTAACCTAACCTAACCTAACCTAACCTAACCTAACCTAACCTAACCTAACCTAACCTAACCTAACCTAACCTAACCTAACCTAACCTAACCTAACCTAACCTAACCTAACCTAACCTAACCTAACCTAACCTAACCTAACCTAACCTAACCTAACCTAACCTAACCTAACCTAACCTAACCTAACCTAACCTAACCTAACCTAACCTAACCTAACCTAACCTAACCTAACCTAACCTAACCTAACCTAACCTAACCTAACCTAACCTAACCTAACCTAACCTAACCTAACCTAACCTAACCTAACCTAACCTAACCTAACCTAACCTAACCTAACCTAACCTAACCTAACCTAACCTAACCTAACCTAACCTAACCTAACCTAACCTAACCTAACCTAACCTAACCTAACCTAACCTAACCTAACCTAACCTAACCTAACCTAACCTAACCTAACCTAACCTAACCTAACCTAACCTAACCTAACCTAACCTAACCTAACCTAACCTAACCTAACCTAACCTAACCTAACCTAACCTAACCTAACCTAACCTAACCTAACCTAACCTAACCTAACCTAACCTAACCTAACCTAACCTAACCTAACCTAACCTAACCTAACCTAACCTAACCTAACCTAACCTAACCTAACCTAACCTAACCTAACCTAACCTAACCTAACCTAACCTAACCTAACCTAACCTAACCTAACCTAACCTAACCTAACCTAACCTAACCTAACCTAACCTAACCTAACCTAACCTAACCTAACCTAACCTAACCTAACCTAACCTAACCTAACCTAACCTAACCTAACCTAACCTAACCTAACCTAACCTAACCTAACCTAACCTAACCTAACCTAACCTAACCTAACCTAACCTAACCTAACCTAACCTAACCTAACCTAACCTAACCTAACCTAACCTAACCTAACCTAACCTAACCTAACCTAACCTAACCTAACCTAACCTAACCTAACCTAACCTAACCTAACCTAACCTAACCTAACCTAACCTAACCTAACCTAACCTAACCTAACCTAACCTAACCTAACCTAACCTAACCTAACCTAACCTAACCTAACCTAACCTAACCTAACCTAACCTAACCTAACCTAACCTAACCTAACCTAACCTAACCTAACCTAACCTAACCTAACCTAACCTAACCTAACCTAACCTAACCTAACCTAACCTAACCTAACCTAACCTAACCTAACCTAACCTAACCTAACCTAACCTAACCTAACCTAACCTAACCTAACCTAACCTAACCTAACCTAACCTAACCTAACCTAACCTAACCTAACCTAACCTAACCTAACCTAACCTAACCTAACCTAACCTAACCTAACCTAACCTAACCTAACCTAACCTAACCTAACCTAACCTAACCTAACCTAACCTAACCTAACCTAACCTAACCTAACCTAACCTAACCTAACCTAACCTAACCTAACCTAACCTAACCTAACCTAACCTAACCTAACCTAACCTAACCTAACCTAACCTAACCTAACCTAACCTAACCTAACCTAACCTAACCTAACCTAACCTAACCTAACCTAACCTAACCTAACCTAACCTAACCTAACCTAACCTAACCTAACCTAACCTAACCTAACCTAACCTAACCTAACCTAACCTAACCTAACCTAACCTAACCTAACCTAACCTAACCTAACCTAACCTAACCTAACCTAACCTAACCTAACCTAACCTAACCTAACCTAACCTAACCTAACCTAACCTAACCTAACCTAACCTAACCTAACCTAACCTAACCTAACCTAACCTAACCTAACCTAACCTAACCTAACCTAACCTAACCTAACCTAACCTAACCTAACCTAACCTAACCTAACCTAACCTAACCTAACCTAACCTAACCTAACCTAACCTAACCTAACCTAACCTAACCTAACCTAACCTAACCTAACCTAACCTAACCTAACCTAACCTAACCTAACCTAACCTAACCTAACCTAACCTAACCTAACCTAACCTAACCTAACCTAACCTAACCTAACCTAACCTAACCTAACCTAACCTAACCTAACCTAACCTAACCTAACCTAACCTAACCTAACCTAACCTAACCTAACCTAACCTAACCTAACCTAACCTAACCTAACCTAACCTAACCTAACCTAACCTAACCTAACCTAACCTAACCTAACCTAACCTAACCTAACCTAACCTAACCTAACCTAACCTAACCTAACCTAACCTAACCTAACCTAACCTAACCTAACCTAACCTAACCTAACCTAACCTAACCTAACCTAACCTAACCTAACCTAACCTAACCTAACCTAACCTAACCTAACCTAACCTAACCTAACCTAACCTAACCTAACCTAACCTAACCTAACCTAACCTAACCTAACCTAACCTAACCTAACCTAACCTAACCTAACCTAACCTAACCTAACCTAACCTAACCTAACCTAACCTAACCTAACCTAACCTAACCTAACCTAACCTAACCTAACCTAACCTAACCTAACCTAACCTAACCTAACCTAACCTAACCTAACCTAACCTAACCTAACCTAACCTAACCTAACCTAACCTAACCTAACCTAACCTAACCTAACCTAACCTAACCTAACCTAACCTAACCTAACCTAACCTAACCTAACCTAACCTAACCTAACCTAACCTAACCTAACCTAACCTAACCTAACCTAACCTAACCTAACCTAACCTAACCTAACCTAACCTAACCTAACCTAACCTAACCTAACCTAACCTAACCTAACCTAACCTAACCTAACCTAACCTAACCTAACCTAACCTAACCTAACCTAACCTAACCTAACCTAACCTAACCTAACCTAACCTAACCTAACCTAACCTAACCTAACCTAACCTAACCTAACCTAACCTAACCTAACCTAACCTAACCTAACCTAACCTAACCTAACCTAACCTAACCTAACCTAACCTAACCTAACCTAACCTAACCTAACCTAACCTAACCTAACCTAACCTAACCTAACCTAACCTAACCTAACCTAACCTAACCTAACCTAACCTAACCTAACCTAACCTAACCTAACCTAACCTAACCTAACCTAACCTAACCTAACCTAACCTAACCTAACCTAACCTAACCTAACCTAACCTAACCTAACCTAACCTAACCTAACCTAACCTAACCTAACCTAACCTAACCTAACCTAACCTAACCTAACCTAACCTAACCTAACCTAACCTAACCTAACCTAACCTAACCTAACCTAACCTAACCTAACCTAACCTAACCTAACCTAACCTAACCTAACCTAACCTAACCTAACCTAACCTAACCTAACCTAACCTAACCTAACCTAACCTAACCTAACCTAACCTAACCTAACCTAACCTAACCTAACCTAACCTAACCTAACCTAACCTAACCTAACCTAACCTAACCTAACCTAACCTAACCTAACCTAACCTAACCTAACCTAACCTAACCTAACCTAACCTAACCTAACCTAACCTAACCTAACCTAACCTAACCTAACCTAACCTAACCTAACCTAACCTAACCTAACCTAACCTAACCTAACCTAACCTAACCTAACCTAACCTAACCTAACCTAACCTAACCTAACCTAACCTAACCTAACCTAACCTAACCTAACCTAACCTAACCTAACCTAACCTAACCTAACCTAACCTAACCTAACCTAACCTAACCTAACCTAACCTAACCTAACCTAACCTAACCTAACCTAACCTAACCTAACCTAACCTAACCTAACCTAACCTAACCTAACCTAACCTAACCTAACCTAACCTAACCTAACCTAACCTAACCTAACCTAACCTAACCTAACCTAACCTAACCTAACCTAACCTAACCTAACCTAACCTAACCTAACCTAACCTAACCTAACCTAACCTAACCTAACCTAACCTAACCTAACCTAACCTAACCTAACCTAACCTAACCTAACCTAACCTAACCTAACCTAACCTAACCTAACCTAACCTAACCTAACCTAACCTAACCTAACCTAACCTAACCTAACCTAACCTAACCTAACCTAACCTAACCTAACCTAACCTAACCTAACCTAACCTAACCTAACCTAACCTAACCTAACCTAACCTAACCTAACCTAACCTAACCTAACCTAACCTAACCTAACCTAACCTAACCTAACCTAACCTAACCTAACCTAACCTAACCTAACCTAACCTAACCTAACCTAACCTAACCTAACCTAACCTAACCTAACCTAACCTAACCTAACCTAACCTAACCTAACCTAACCTAACCTAACCTAACCTAACCTAACCTAACCTAACCTAACCTAACCTAACCTAACCTAACCTAACCTAACCTAACCTAACCTAACCTAACCTAACCTAACCTAACCTAACCTAACCTAACCTAACCTAACCTAACCTAACCTAACCTAACCTAACCTAACCTAACCTAACCTAACCTAACCTAACCTAACCTAACCTAACCTAACCTAACCTAACCTAACCTAACCTAACCTAACCTAACCTAACCTAACCTAACCTAACCTAACCTAACCTAACCTAACCTAACCTAACCTAACCTAACCTAACCTAACCTAACCTAACCTAACCTAACCTAACCTAACCTAACCTAACCTAACCTAACCTAACCTAACCTAACCTAACCTAACCTAACCTAACCTAACCTAACCTAACCTAACCTAACCTAACCTAACCTAACCTAACCTAACCTAACCTAACCTAACCTAACCTAACCTAACCTAACCTAACCTAACCTAACCTAACCTAACCTAACCTAACCTAACCTAACCTAACCTAACCTAACCTAACCTAACCTAACCTAACCTAACCTAACCTAACCTAACCTAACCTAACCTAACCTAACCTAACCTAACCTAACCTAACCTAACCTAACCTAACCTAACCTAACCTAACCTAACCTAACCTAACCTAACCTAACCTAACCTAACCTAACCTAACCTAACCTAACCTAACCTAACCTAACCTAACCTAACCTAACCTAACCTAACCTAACCTAACCTAACCTAACCTAACCTAACCTAACCTAACCTAACCTAACCTAACCTAACCTAACCTAACCTAACCTAACCTAACCTAACCTAACCTAACCTAACCTAACCTAACCTAACCTAACCTAACCGCTGATGTTAGAAATTTTACTTGCTATTTTTTGAAATTTTCTTTTGGTTTTATGTTGTTTGTTGACTAATTAGCAGGTAGTTTTTATCCCTTGGTTATACTCCAACGGGAACACGTGTCAAATTACACATCTTTCAGGACTTTAGTACATTTTGACGAAATTTTTGCAGTTTTTAATTTTTCTATAGCACTAGACCTATTCCAAATTCCTGTGAATCATTTGTTTTGGCTTGAGGACGGTGAGACCTATCTAGGGATACCTCTGGATCGTTTCTGCACCCTCTGAAACACACAAAAATAGTTAAAACAGTGGTGTCACCGCATACTTTTCAGTAAATTTCTGAACAAAGTCGCTAATAACTTTTGACCGTGAACCCTGGTGGTGTCCGGGATAGTCTCGTCTTGTAGCTGGTGATCAGCCGCGTCTTTTGACACCCCTCGCGTCCAGATCGGGCGAAGGGAACTTGAAAAATTTTGACGTTTTTGACGTTTTAGTAGACTCGTGTTCTATACACATATACATATATACATACAAAAGTCTACCTTAGGGAGCTGATGTTAGAAATTTTACTTGCTATTTTTTGAAATTTTCTTTTGGTTTTATGTTGTTTGTTGACTAATTAGCAGGTAGTTTTTATCCCTTGGTTATACTCCAACGGGAACACGTGTCAAATTACACATCTTTCAGGACTTTAGTACATTTTGACGAAATTTTTGCAGTTTTTAATTTTTCTATAGCACTAGACCTATTCCAAATTCCTGTGAATCATTTGTTTTGGCTTGAGGACGGTGAGACCTATCTAGGGATACCTCTGGATCGTTTCTGCACCCTCTGAAACACACAAAAATAGTTAAAACAGTGGTGTCACCGCATACTTTTCAGTAAATTTCTGAACAAAGTCGCTAATAACTTTTGACCGTGAACCCTGGTGGTGTCCGGGATAGTCTCGTCTTGTAGCTGGTGATCAGCCGCGTCTTTTGACACCCCTCGCGTCCAGATCGGGCGAAGGGAACTTGAAAAATTTTGACGTTTTTGACGTTTTAGTAGACTCGTGTTCTATACACATATACATATATACATACAAAAGTCTACCTTAGGGAGCTGATGTTAGAAATTTTACTTGCTATTTTTTGAAATTTTCTTTTGGTTTTATGTTGTTTGTTGACTAATTAGCAGGTAGTTTTTATCCCTTGGTTATACTCCAACGGGAACACGTGTCAAATTACACATCTTTCAGGACTTTAGTACATTTTGACGAAATTTTTGCAGTTTTTAATTTTTCTATAGCACTAGACCTATTCCAAATTCCTGTGAATCATTTGTTTTGGCTTGAGGACGGTGAGACCTATCTAGGGATACCTCTGGATCGTTTCTGCACCCTCTGAAACACACAAAAATAGTTAAAACAGTGGTGTCACCGCATACTTTTCAGTAAATTTCTGAACAAAGTCGCTAATAACTTTTGACCGTGAACCCTGGTGGTGTCCGGGATAGTCTCGTCTTGTAGCTGGTGATCAGCCGCGTCTTTTGACACCCCTCGCGTCCAGATCGGGCGAAGGGAACTTGAAAAATTTTGACGTTTTTGACGTTTTAGTAGACTCGTGTTCTATACACATATACATATATACATACAAAAGTCTACCTTAGGGAGCTGATGTTAGAAATTTTACTTGCTATTTTTTGAAATTTTCTTTTGGTTTTATGTTGTTTGTTGACTAATTAGCAGGTAGTTTTTATCCCTTGGTTATACTCCAACGGGAACACGTGTCAAATTACACATCTTTCAGGACTTTAGTACATTTTGACGAAATTTTTGCAGTTTTTAATTTTTCTATAGCACTAGACCTATTCCAAATTCCTGTGAATCATTTGTTTTGGCTTGAGGACGGTGAGACCTATCTAGGGATACCTCTGGATCGTTTCTGCACCCTCTGAAACACACAAAAATAGTTAAAACAGTGGTGTCACCGCATACTTTCAGTAAATTTCTGAACAAAGTCGCTAATAACTTTTGACCGTGAACCCTGGTGGTGTCCGGGATAGTCTCGTCTTGTAGCTGGTGATCAGCCGCGTCTTTTGACACCCCTCGCGTCCAGATCGGGCGAAGGGAACTTGAAAATCCCACCCTTTATTTATTTACAATTTACGACAGTAAGCTTTTAAGCTGTACACCAGACATAGGGGGCAAATTAAAAAAGTAAAATAGAAAATTTTTGATTTTTATTTTAAACTATTCTTATTGTGTCATTGACTTTTATATTGGACTATTGTCTGTAAAAAATTTATTATTTTATTCATTAATTTTACATTGACAATTCTATTATTTTATTAAATTTTATTGACGATTTTATTTAATTATTTAATTTAATTTAATTTATTTACACCTAACTTATAGTTTATTGACTATAAGTTACTTAGATTAATTGTGTTGTCTGTGCTTTTGCATTTTATCTGTTTAATTGTATATTAATCTTTAAGTTTTAATTATTATTTAATCACAACCTCATATATAACTTTTACAAACTTTTATTTTAATTTTGATTGTATTTCTCACAAAGTTAGGCTCACCATGTTCGGCTTCCGCACTCCTACAAAAGAGCCCAGCACGTCGCAGACGGCGGCTCCTGTGGCGACCGGTTCCGGGGTAGCGCAGGTCAGGCGTAGCATAGGGGAGATCGAGTCGAAGCTGAGGTCTTCGACGTCGCCTCCCCTAAAAACCGCTGCGCCGAAAAACAAGGCGGCCCCGGCTCCGGTCGTCAAGGAGACCAAACCGAAACATCCCAGCCGTCTCGCGGAGGCCAAGGCGTTGTTGATAAGGGCTAAAACCCAAATCAACAACAGCCGCAACCTCCGCACTGACATCAAGAACGACGTGCTGGAGGCCGTTGATAGGCTGTATCAGATTGTGAAGGAGCAGGCGGCCGAACGTGGTGGGAAGGTTGAGACATTGGCCAAGGATCCGGTGGTTGAAATCAAAGAGCCGACAAGTGAGGCGGCACTAATAACTAAATTAGAAGAACATGGCAAGCTATTGATGGAAAATAAAAAGGAAATAGAGGGCCTCAGAGAGGAGTTGCGTAAGGCACCGGTGTCCTACGCGAGTGCAGTGGCCGGACCCCCGAAGCCCCAAGCTTGGGGAGCGTCGGCCATGCACTCGATAATTATTAAATCAAACGACGAAATGGACACCGGCGACCAAGTTGTAGCAAAAATTAGAAG